>BLKM01000655.1:3271437-3307495 GCA_013340265.1 Coptotermes formosanus
CCACCAACGCCGCCACCACCACCACCACCACCACCACCTGTTCTAATATTCTTGAAGTTCCTGTGTGACCGATGGCCCTTTTTCCGCCATTACCATCAGACAGAATTCTGGGGATCCAGTTCATAAGCAGTGTCATCTAAGCCCTACACTGTGCCAAATCCAGTCAGTGTCGTCAGCTGAGAACTGCCCAGACGAGAAATGAAGACCGCTACACAAAAATGTAAAGTAAATATACTATTCTTTTGATGTGTAATTCTAATTATCAATGCACTCTTTTTCACCCGTAATTTGAAATACTAACAACATAACTAGGAACTGCTTGCGTGTAAGGGAATGTTTATGTCATTTCCATGAAGCTTAACATTCATCCAAACACTTTGAAACCCATTTCCTGTGTCAAATTAAACACTATAAGTCTTGCACTGCCAACACCGAGCTACTGAGTAAAATAATTTATACTTCTTGTGAGAATCATGCAAACACAAAGGCATTGTATTAGGCAAAATGTAAAATTTCTTTATGTTAAAAAGGTGGTATATACACATGTAGTTACAGCAGCTTTTTAAAGACTTAAATGTGTAGCAAAACTTGTACCATGTGTGTTCCTTTGATCAGGAGAACCACAGCATTCGTGCCTTCAAGTACTGGAGTCACGTCGTGTTCATTTAATTGCTCCTCCACTCTACGTAAAAGCAGCGACTGGTAAATTTGGTACCCTGTCACTGTGAACAGTGGATATGTCGTGTGGCACTGCGTGTTTCCTGTAGTTTTAATAAAGAAATAAGATCAAAAGTTCAAGTTGATGTTAACGAGGGATTACTTTCTTTGTAATAAAGAAGTAAAGTTTCACATATTTACCCTTTCAGTTTTTAAAAACGATACAGTTGCTTTGACGCGTAATATTTAAAATCGACTATATTCCATATTCTTCTTAACTAACTGTTAACTATATGTAACCCTTTATGACATAGGCTTTCAACGTTTCCATGGGAAAGGTCAACACTCGAAATTGGGGCTGGTTTGGGGCCGCACGTTGAAGAATAACAATAAGTGTATACCTAACCGCCTGAATTATTGTACAACGTTTGTAGTATATGTACAATTTACAAATGTGGCCGCGGACGACATAAAACCTGGCGGGCAGCATAAGGCCCGCAAGCCGCCGGTTGGAGACCCATGCCTTGAACAAACTGGTAACTATGAGCACGTACCACCTGTTTTAACATTAAAGTCTCTGTTTATATCCCCAAAATTTATTCGTATCTTTCTTTATACATACTTATAAAGCTGGCCTTTGAACAAAGACGCACTGAGTCACAAAGTACAATTTTATATAACACCAAGCAAATGACATGTTTCCAGAGATGTCAAAAAGCGAAGCAGGTTCAATCCTACAGTTCTATTGTTGTGAACGACACTGACTTCGCTCATACAGGGAGCGCTTGCCCCAGTTAAACCCTGGGGTACGCACTCCGCATTCATTCATTACCGTCACGGAAAAGAGGCATAGGATAATGGCTTAATCTCACGCGTCAGTGACCTTTCGCGATCGTGTCGTCGCCTGTGGAGGCGGATACACTCCGTGTGTGTTTCTTCTCAGTAAACAAAATATTGTTGTTACATCTACCGAAATTTGTTGTCCGTGTTATTAAACCATGTAATGTGAATTAAGAGCGCACTTTCCCCAACAGTGCACTTTCGCGAGATTGCTAGAAGTATACTGGCTGTCTAGAGACAAATTAAAATATGAAGGTACTGTGATGTAAACAGGTTAATTTAATGGAAGTCGAATAATTCACTAAAGGAATTATTTAAGCATTAAATGTAGCATAGACTCGAAGGCCATATCATTAACCACTGAAACCTGTCCTACAGAAACACATCTATTACTACTTGTAGTATGAAAAAGTCTTACATTTTTACAGATGTTGTGTAGGTTAAATTTGTCGGATTTACCCTCATAGCTTGTCATTGTTCCAGTATTTGTGACTCTTGAACTGGAAGCGATATATCATGCGAAATATGTAGTAATGCTCACGGTCTGTCTCCGTAGCACCGCAAACAGTCCCATATTCAGTTACTCATTAACCTTTAAAAGCCTAGCAGTAACTTTACATACGACCAGGTTTAACATTAAAAAATTCTACGTGGTGCCCACATTGCGTTTATGTATTTTGTACAGATCTCAGAACAAACAGCAACTTTTGCCTTATAACATATTAAGAGATTGGTTTTTATAACCGAAGTGGAGTTTACAGCGCGGTACGCAATGAGTCCTTATATAAAACAGACACACTTCATCTTTAAAGGGTTAAAAAAGGTAAAGCAATCCTTTTACAGGCCTGGACAGGCCCTTAGGGTTCCAGAAGTTTGAGGCTCCCAGATTTCTAGACAATCGGCGCAATTCAGTTACACATGAGTTATCGTAAACAAGCAGACAGCTCACAAAAATGTCGCTTGGCCAACATGTTACTTCGTTCCCTACAAAACAAATGCACACATAAGGGTGTATACTTTTCCCAGATGTATTACCATACGTTAGACTAGATCCTTCAAGTACCGCTGGTGTTCTCTCGAAGCAGAATTTCGCGAAAACTGTATGTTCTTGTTGCTTATGCCAGGGGATATCTAATGACATTGCTTCCATACCAAACTTAATTTGAATTAAATGCTTTAAAATTGGTAGGACACATATATTAGAGCAGGTACGGCAGACAGAGACTACTGTGCGTCTGGAGGGCTGACGCATTCTCTGTCCTCGGAACACAAGTTTATTGTTTTCTCCCTCATCAAACACGATTCGTAAATAGAAACTGAATTTTCACCGACATTCACATTGAATTATACCTCTAAAATCATTCGTAGTAAATTATTATAAGCACAAATCCAAAATAATTCAAACCCAAAACAATTTACAGATAACGTACGAGTCATATTACACGATTTTAATTAAATGGAGAGACGGAAAAAAAGTATGGCAGCAACTACGCTTCGTGTTTTCAAGCAGCGACACTTCTCGGAAGGCTATAGCCTTTGATTTCAAACACACTGGATGTGAGCAGATTAATTTGTAGTCGTAGTTCACAGATATTCAGATGATAATATAATTCAAATCAGACAAGTCAGATATGACGCAACGATGCTTAGGATCTAGTAATTCTTGTCGTCGCAATGGAAAGTCCATTCAATGGGTACGTAACGGACAATAACGTGAGTGCAAGTAGAATTCAACATGGCAGGATCAAAACAAGGTACGACTATGATGGAAGTAAAATACCAGGGGTACACAAAGATTCTATAAATTTATGGCGGCGGCATTTACACAGCTCGACACGTGCTGAGTCGTCTGTTCAGAAAGAGAGATGCAGTATTCGTACTGTGCACGGATACTGATGGCGCTAAAATAGGATCCAGTACCGAAATTACGATGTTTAAATTACTGCATACCGTTTCCGAAACTGCGTGGATGTAAACACAAGAAGGCCGACGGGGACGTTGCGGAGAAATTGTTAGGTCTAAGGAGTTCCAGGGAATTTGAAAGATTACGAAATCCATGAAATTCAAATACAAACAACACTAGATATATTAGAATCATAGGTGGCAAATGTAACATCGACATATAACCACAGTGTTAGAATCAAAGGTAAAATATTATTGTGTTTAGGCAATTTGAATTGTGGATAAAAACTGCAAGAGCACAGTGCGGCAAAGTGGCAACACAGTGCTACACCACGAACAGGTACTGAATCGGGCAGTCCATTTTTTCGCGTTTAATCTCCATAGTCATTTATTCATTGCCGTGCCCAGCCAAATGTGCCCATTTCGCCAGGGATTTGATTCATTCCGTCAGAAATCTCTCGTTCGTGTCAATTTGAAACGAGGCTCTCATGTGAAGGAAGACAAAAATTACCGCATCCCGCTGGGAAGTAGTACATATCTGGTTCAATATGATGATCATCATCTTTTATGTGATGCCGTGGAGTGTGTTGGCGCCTATATAACAATGTTAGGGGAAACCTGATGATGGAGGCAGCAGCTTCTTCCGAAACGTTGTTAAGTTTCTACCTGAACACACGATGTCATATCCCAGAAATCATTAAACTTCATAGTCACCGCCTAGAGAACCTC
Organism: Coptotermes formosanus; assembly: GCA_013340265.1. NCBI lineage: Eukaryota > Metazoa > Arthropoda > Insecta > Blattodea > Rhinotermitidae > Coptotermes > Coptotermes formosanus. Next base: position 3,275,566 of record BLKM01000655.1, read on the forward strand.
AGGTCTCCATTATATTGTTTCTTCAATGTACAACATTAACATTCGGTCAGAAAAAATTAATATTCTGATTTTAGTAAATATGTTTTTAAAATGTCAATATACAGTGGGTCTCACACACCATCTAATTTTTCAATATTTAGTGACTTTTACATACCTGATTATGTTTCAATATGCAGTGGGTCTCATACGTACGTAGAATCACAGAAGGACGTGCCATTCGCCACCACGCCCCTAGTTGTCACCATAATGTGATATTTAGCAAACAGTAATTGAAGTGTACACTGAAATCTTTGTAGCCTCAGGTCTGTCTACACAGCAATATAAACACAGTACTTACCTCACACAAAGGACCCTGCATATTCATTACCAAGAATGCTAATGCCGTTTAGGAAAATATCTTCTCTTTGTTTTGAAGTTTGCATGAAACAAAAACAGAATGTATGGGAAATATACCGCCCTTCAGAATTTTAAAGCAGGTGGCAGTCACGTTTACCACTGTGCTTTAAAGTGTTAACATTTCAATACGAATTCATTCATTCATTCATTCATTCATTCAATCATTCATTCATTCATTCATTCATTCATTCATTCACTCATTCATTCTCTTTTTATTTTTTTCTCTCTCTCTCTCTCTTTCTTATTTCTTTCTTTCTTTCTTTCTTTCTTTCTTTCCTTCTTTCTTTGACGACTTCTACCTATTGATTGCTGGTGTAGAGGTTTATTTTTGCACCTTATCACGCTTAGTGACACATACACATTCGGTAGAAATTCTCTGGAAGAGGGATCGGTCCGTCGCAGAGACCTCTAGCTGACAATACAACGGACACAAAAGGGAGACATCAATGTCCCGCCGGGATTCGTATCCGCAGTCTCAGCAAGCGAGCGGCCTCAAACCCAGGCCTTAAACCGCGCGACCACAGGGATCGTCCCAATATGAATTCTAATCAAATAAACCCACCCCGGGGCTGTGCTTTACTCAAGGTGCGCGTCAACTAGCACGATCCAAGCTCAGCATCTTCAAAGCAGTATCGTAATTAATAATCCTGCTTTAGACGCGGAAAGTTTCAGGTTCAAATCTTAGCCCGGACACTGGCTAACATGACTGACATTTTCGTGAATTTCTGGCCTCGACGTTTCTCTTTCATGAAACATTTTTCTTAAAATCTGACACAAGTTCCTTCAACCTGCATGCATAGAAATTCTAAAGTTATATCACCTTTAGGAAGAATTTCGTCTCTGAGAAAGAAATACCTAGGATGAAGCAGCAAAAGGCCTGTTGTCTTCCAACCGAATAACACTGCAATATATTCATTCTACCATTTACGCCATCTATGTTTCGTGTTATATCTCAGTGTATGGATTCGAAAGTGAATGGTTTGATTTAAAGAAAATCGATTTTAATTATAATGAGCGATATTAATGTTGTCAGCGAAAAGTGAGCAGTGGCTTGGATGACTGAAAGAGCTGAGTGAGGGAGGCAACACTCCTGTTGCGCCCTCCAGTCAAGAGTGAAGCAAGCATCATGCGAATGCTGCTTTAAGAAACTCCCATACGGCATTTTACAATTGCCAATGCCAGCAAGAGACCGGCTGTTCAAATTAAATGTACATGCCACAACCATATACGGACAGCTGTTAAACTTTTAAAACCTAGCGATAACTTTACGTACCACCAGGTTTAACATTCAAAAATTCTACGTGGTGCCCACATTGTGTTCATGTGTTTTGTACGGATCTCAGAACAAACAGCAACTTTTGCCTTATAAAACATTCAGAGACTGGTTTTTATAACCAAAGTGGAGAGTGTTTACAGCGCGGTACGAACTGGGTCCTTATATATAAAACAGATATGCTCCCTCTTTAAAGGGTTAAAATTGACCGTCGAACTTTGATGAAGCGTTGGAGAGTCTCGTGACTACAAAAAGGCAAAATTTGTTACTAATTTGGGTAAGTTTACCCACCTCTTATTCCAGCTTCACGGTTAGATTTCATTCCACAATTACATATTCAGCATTTACTATAGAGAAATTAAATGAAGGGTACTTGCAGAAAAACATTTGTAAATATTCTATAACGGCACGCTTTCTTAATTTTCTAAGAGTTCAATCATTGTCAGCAGAAGCGTCGCTCAACACAGGTGATACTGCTCAGCATAATTTAATTTGTACATAAAGTCTTTTACGAAAATGTATATTTCACTTTACTACTGGGAATACATGTAACTTCTGCAGTGACAGCCTTCCACTCATACACACGTTTACACGCCGAATTCAGAAAAATATAAATCTAAAATTTGCACCTAATGTTTCAGAAAGTGTGAGACATTATGACGCTGTGGCAGAGGCCTACTTTGATTATACAGCGTAGTGTTACGCGAATAAAATATAAACATGGAGAAAAGCTAAAATGATACTGACAGGGGGAAAAAGGAAAATGTTTGGAGGAAAACTTGTCCCACTGACTCTTCGTTCACCCCGAACCCCACAAATACATGTACGGAATCGAACACGGGGCTTCAGTAGGTAAAGTCGGCGACTAGCTGCATACTGCCAGTCACTTGTCGCCACCGCAGCGTAATTATTGTTTAATAAAAGAACGTGTAACTCTTTTACACTTGAAATATTGTAGTAACGATGTGTATCACATCCTTTAACTTTAACAACACTGCATCCTGCCCATACGGCATAATAATGTATTTCGTAAGATTCTCATACTACACAGTACTACTCGGCTGTTCGTACTGCCAACTTGTTTTCTGTGCGGTCTGAATGATTTGTGAACCACAGGCCACACCAGGGCTGCAACGGTTATTCCGCAGCCTGTAGCCGCAGACGTCCTGATGTCAGTCCGTGTGAGATTTGCAGTACATTCCTCCAAAGCTCCATACTTACCCTTTGTATTAATACTTTTCTTACCAGAAGCAGCATGAGAAATATGTGAGCTCTCAAAAGAAAGGCACGTTGTTGTCGCGATAATGACATCATTTTTTGCAGACCTTGTTAGAATGTGCCTTACTTTCGTTACGGTTTGTCGGCTTGATGAGCTGACGAAGAGCAGTTGCCACTCACGCACACACAAGCATTTGTGCACTATATCATGGACTGTTGACAGGGGCAAATTTAACCCCTTGCTTGCTTGCTTGCTTGCTTGCTTGCTTACTTTGGCCTTGGTTGTCAACAACCACAAGTTCATGGATGCGTGAAGCGTGATAAGTCATACCGTAATGGCGTGAAATTCACTGATTGGTACCGTACGGTAGCACTGTGTTAAATATCACGCACATCACTGTAACGTGATGACGCATGAGTTATCACTGACACTTGTACCACTTCGCTTATCATTCAGGCGACTTCTGCGTGTCATGAAAACCTGTTAGTAACCTATAAGGGGCTTATTTTCAGCAAAGGAGTGTAAATCTTTTTAATGATACTTGATTTGGAATATTTAATTGCTTTGGTGAGAAAACGCCCTGCTCTGTACCTCTGAGTCCTAGAAGTCCATACAGTATGGAACAAATCACGGAAAATTAGTACGAGGGAATTCAAACCCAATCCTCGCCAGCGTTACTGACAAAGTGAGAAGCTGAACCCCAAGTTCAAGAAATATGGCTTTTGTCTTCGTCCTCTCCTCCTCACTTCAACAGCCTGGAATCTAAGTAGGCTTGTCGACGATTCTTCTGTTACCAAAATGACGTAATTAAAATGACGCTGTGACGCATGTGCGCAAACCACCATCCCACATGCACAATCTCGGAGTCACGCGTTACGCGTCACGCACCCCGCATTTACGAATACGAAGTTCTTGTAAACCAAGCGTTTGCTTAGCGAATTGACTTACGTGAGCTAAGCACAGACGTATGTATAATGAGCTATACATCTTCAGTAGACTTGTCTTTCCGAGCACTTCCAGTAACTTTCAGTCGTCTTTCACACTTCAATGTGGCGTTCCAGGTTAGTGCCGAGCCTCCTTACACTAACCGAAAGTTACGCCAACAACTGTAAGGGATATCAGCTCTGCAGACCACAAAAAGCCCGCGTTAAGCTGTTAATTTTTCGCCATAACAGCTATGCTCATCCCTACACATGGAAAACTCACGCACTGTACATAAAAACTGATACCATCGCAACGAAAAAATTTTAACATTTAAACCACTAAAATGAGAAGTCTCTTATCCTTGCAATTGTTTTCCACTTTTCTCACGTGTTTTGCGCCTTTCTCATGCATCTGGTCGAATTTGTGTTACCTCCAGGCTTCAAAAATTTTAATAGTTCAAGATACTTAACTCTGTGATATGATTTCCTTTCGAGATTTGAATGCCGTTATTCAGCCCACAGAAATACGCCAAACTCCATTACGGTTGCCTTGGTTTTGACTTGAAAAATAAAAATGGAGTAGAAGAATTTTAATTTCCACACGTTATGCCATGCAGTCTTGTATTATCCTAGCGATCCGCTGGTCGTCATTGCAGTATGCATTGGATCTGAATCAGCGATAGTTATACAGATCTTCTGGGTGTATATAAGTGAAAGAAATTACTGTTTTGCTGCAGTCAGTCACTTTGCCGACTGAGATACGCTGGATTTTAGGATCAATAAATTTACACGTAGCAGGCTCTTGTGAACACAGTAATACACCTTCGTGTTTTGTTCCATAAAAGGCACAGAATTTATTGTCTAATTTCGCAAATTTTAGCTTCCTAAGCATAACTCTGTTCTTTGGAGCTAGTTTACACTCTTCAAACCTAAACTCATCGGAACATTTACAGAACCTTTGAGATGAAGATGAAATTTCACCGAACACATTTCGATGACGCGTTTATTTTAGGCAAATCGCGGAACGGTATATACAGCAACTCATAGTAAGTTACTATCCGTCGTGCTTGCTTGGGCATAGATCGCATAGCAACAACAGTAAAGAGAGAAAAGAGTATGTAACTTAATCCGCTTATTCCCTCACCTTTGTCTAACGGTCTGTATGTACAATACATATTCTGTAGAATCTCCCCATGCAATGACTCATTCATTCGCTGTTCGCTACGTGTCTCTTTTTTCCCGCATTGACAAACATTCGCCACTCAATCAATTGGTTGTGCACACAGACACACACACACACACACACACACACACAGACACACACACACAAGCAGTGGGAAAGCACTGTGCATTATGAACGCTGAAGGCACAGCGACGTTAGGGGAAGAGCTGTGGGAAACTGTGCGGAGGCATGCAGACAGGGAAAACAGTTTGCCAACACTCTGCTGTTCCCTGTAGACTACAGTATCACCTGCGTTCAAGATTACCGTCCTTTATTAACTCTGATATTCACATCCTAGGCTTCAGCACCGCTACAACAAAAGGCCCTCCCTTTAAATTACACTGTACTGTTTCATTTTACTCTGTAACCTCTCTATAAGATGCACTTTCTTTTCGTCTACAAATTTCATCCTGGTTTCCGAAATTTCTTTCTCCCGAAGTGGGGTTGCCTTCAGGCTATAGCGCCGCCACAGTTTGAAGTTAAATGACATGACCCAACTTCCAGTGCAGTGACAGACGTTTCTAATAAGCAGTCACAGAGGTCACTGAAGAGGTGATTATCCGATACACGGTGTTACCACTTTTGTCTACTCTGACGATGAAGACAGTAAGCTGGTACGAATCTGTCTAAAGTAGGGCAACAGATCCCTGATGACCCTATGCCTAATATTACCCTCCTCGAGAACGGCAAATCTCACGAATATTGAGGAGACTATGAACATACACTCTCTAATTAATAGAGTTAGCGTTATTAAATAATGGACAAAAAAATTCGTGAAAAACGAACAGAGAAACAAAAAGCCCACACAAAATATTGGATGGGTAAGTTCGACGAACATGAATGTGGCGAGATTAACTGACTGCTATCTACTACTGTCTATCGGTATGTTTTAGGTATGACTCATTATGTTTAGATATGGAGTTTACTATACCGTACGCACCCTCTGCCTTAGACCACATACAAAATAATTTCCTTAACACCATTAACCATTTAAAGCCTAGCGGTAACTTTACGTACCACCAGGTTTAACATTAAAAAATTCTACGTGGTGCCCACATTGCGTTTATGTGTTTTGTTCCGATCTCAGAACAAAGAGCAACTTTTGCCTTATAAAACATTAAAAGACTGGTTTTTATAACCGAAGTGTAGAGTGTTTACAGCGCGGTACGCACTGAGTCCTTATATAAAATATACGCTTCGTAGTTAAAGGGTTAATTGGGCGTGTTTTAATGTAAACTGATTATAATTATTGTCGCCTAAGATGTGAAGCCCTGCATTTGATAAATAGATGCCTACGTTTACGCAGTAAGTTGCTTCCTCCGTCTTTAGGTTCAATACGAAGCCGTATAGGTTTTTACCGCCACACAGCGTTAAATTTTCATAGTCACCACCGTGAAAAGCTTAAATCTCAGAGGGGTGCAGTGCATTTTTTAAAAGATGACAGGATTTTAAATATTAATGAGAAAAATTCCAGGCTTCAAACGTTCCTCTGAATTTTGCAGCATAAGTCTGCATTCTTCCTGCAAAACTTTTCCCGTCGTTTGGGTCAGATATAAACATGAGCGCACGGTTCCAGGTCACTGCCAATATAAACACTGATAGCCACTTGAATGAAGCAGATCTCTTGCAAACAGCCCACAGTCAGTAACCAAGCGTTCGTCTGTACGTACAATATTCTGCATAGCTCTGAACTTCCTATATTTTTACTTTCAGTGTGTTTTCTCGTTCACTGGAGCTCGGATATTTAATGAAAGTTATGGAACCTTCCAGCAGCACTTACACTTTTCATATGACTTCTCAAAGCTGTAATAGTAGGGGTGGGAGAGGAAAGGAGAGAAGGTTGGGTGGAGTGAAAGATGTAGGCGAACTGGATCCCTGTTTTATAAGAGGACGGTCTAACAGAACGAAGAATAGAAATGACGTTTCCTTCTATTCCATACGACAAGAAATGTTGAAGAAGTTAAACGGAGAAGGAAGAACTTGAAGTAAAAATAAAAGAGAAGACAAAAGTAAAAATAAAACGAAGAGAGATTGGTACGGGGTGAGAAGGAGGAAGAGGAGGCTGGCTTTGGACCAGATTTGGCTATTCTCCAAATTCTTTGTCGCCAAATGTTGGTGGGCCAGCGAGGTATTGTTAGAGGTGTCTGTGGGGCTGGGAAGGGAGGTGCCACTGGAATGAAAGGCATCACAGAGCAGAATGAACAGACGATGAAAATCTGCAGTGACGTCACGTGTTAGGAGGTGGAGAGGTCACCGCCGGGAGTCTGCTCCTTTATCTCGATCATCGCTGATTGTTAAGATGCGTTTGCTGGTGATTATTCAGTGCGTCGATAGAGCGTCTCTTTCGGGACCGCAAAAATGACCCAGAAAAGAGATATTCGGAATACTAAAATAACTGTGATTAGACATACATGTTTTTATGTGTACTGAGTGACGCAGACAACTTCTAAATACAGCATATTAGACTGCATTCACGGCATCGGATTGAAGGGAGAAAGCACAATTTTGAGAATGCAGACACTTCTAATAGGTTAAAAACCCTTTAGCTAGTCAAGAAATTCCTTGCCTGAAGGCTTATTGCCCTATTCTGAAGGCCTCGACACCGATCCCTCTGCAGATACAGGTGAAACTAGTGCACACCCTTCTAAAGTATGCCTTCGCGATTCACTCTTTTATCATAATTTAATCAGCGTTAAGTTCCCACCCCCCAACAGCCTCTTCAAACAAAATTTTGTATGCATTACTAATCACTTCAATACGTGCTACATGTTATCTTCTCATCCTTCTCCATTTGACAACCCTAATCGTGTTGGGTAGAGGACAATAATTGATGAAGCGCCTGATTTTTCAGTTTTACCTAACCCACAGTCACCTTCTCATTCTCAGGTGTAAGTTACATGTAATACTCTAAGAAATGCTACAAGCATTTTCCTTTTTTACTAACCCATGTTTCGGACCAGCGCTCCACAATTTAAAAATTTCAGGGGTTGCGCGATCGGAAAACAGCATCTCATTTTCAGTTAATGTAAAGAGAATGAAGAACGTTACAGGAGCGCACAATGGCATGAATCGTATCCACCGAAGTATACACCTGGATTGTAATTTTTAATAACTTACAGTCGGTAAGAGCTTGGATCTAATCCAGCGACACTTACAGTCGCGTCTGAAAATTCATACGTATCAGACGTTCAGAAACAACCAATTCCTGTTACGGACACATTTCATGCAACGCAAAAGCAATCTGATGTCGTACAAAACTGCTTATGTAAGCTTTAGTTCCACAGCCAAAACTATTGGATAGGTGTGACCAGCAGAATGAACCTGAGTACGAAAACATATAGAGGAATGTAGCTAAATTATACAGTATCAGTACAAATCAGTATTTACAACCATGGCACAGATGTAGCCATTACATACTGTAACTGATAAATTTAACAAAGAATTTGCAGTCAATAACCGAATACTTCTTGAATAAATAGTAATAATAAAATTAACAAAACAGTTCGAGTTACATACTTCGGTGATTGAGAAAAGTGAGAAGACAAGGAACACTGAAGAATACAAGGTAGCAGCAGTATGAATTCTTCTCGGGCTGATAGCCGTGTCAATTGTTTAAAAACCTCCGACGTTTCAGAGACACAGTCTCCATTCTCAGGGAAAGTGATAAATTTCCCTGAGATCAGAGATGAGAGTGTCTCTGAAACGTCGGAGGTTTTTAAACAATTGACACGGCTATCAGCCCGAGAAGGGTTAATACAGTTTTGTCGCCTGAAAGCCTTAAGACATATAAGGTACGAGTAAATAAAATTAACACAGTGACGTAAAAGATGTACCAAAAACACGAGATGTGGGTCGAAGGAAGCAGCCCCGAGCTTTTACGCTTGATCTTTACGTGTGACATTCCGTTGTGATAAAAAAAAAGTAAACGAAAAATCGGAGAAATACTTGCGGTTTTATGGACCCAACGCAACTTATACACCAAGCAACAAGTATATGAAAGAGTACAAATATTATCACGCAACATGAAGTCTTAGCAGAAGTTATGTTGTGCCAAGTACGTTAGCGGTAGTCACACATATACCTGAGTGACTGAATGTGGAAATGTCCTGCATTTTCTGGTTGTGCGTAGGAAAACGAATGCAGAACGCACGGAACACTAAAGCTATTGTTAAAAATACACCTGAGAAAGGGGAAATCTTGACCCCGCTATTCGGAATGACGTACTGACAGATTCGATCTAGCTGAAACGTCTTGGTTTATCCTGCCACCATTACAAAATCTGCTGTAAAACAGGGCTAAGAATTTTCGGGATTCTTTTAAGTTATTGCTTAAAAGTGCAACAAAGTACAAATACTGAGATGCTCCCTGGCCCCCCTTGAAATATTACCACTATATGAGCACGTATAACTCAAATGGCGTCAAACCTCCTCAGGTCGCCCCCATTATATCAGATGATGTTATAAGCACAACAGTGGTGTCTGAGAAGTTGCCGCTATAGCACGGCGTGGCGGAACGTATGCGGACTGAGCAGGATGACGCACAGATTAGGCACAGTGACATTCCACTGGTTGTTGCATAAACGTAAGCCTAGTAGAGTAACAGCAAGCCTAGCAGTAATTTCTTCTTTACTGTCTGCATCAAGTCCGAAGAAAAACACACCCTATTCTCAGCATCAGACAGAAGTATCTTCGACAGAAATTAGAACTTGCGAAATATAAATTTTATGGTATATCTACAAAATTTAATATATCCTTCAAGACTGTTACTAAGAGAGTTCTTCTTGAGATTTTCATAGCAATAAAATTGCAGACATTACATGGACCTAGCTCAGCTTCACTGCGTTGGCCTCAGCAACACGCAACTTGTTCCTGTCCTGAGCAAGAAGAATGCAGTCCAAGTCCCACCCACTCTGCTTTTTAAGGCAAATTTTAATATTATTCTCACTCCTACGCCTTGGTTTTCCACGCGGCCTCTTCTTCTCAGACTTTATAACCAAAAGGTTTTACATATTTTTCTTGTGTTCCATGCGTGCCACATGCTCAATCCCAGAGATCAACAAACCCCAGGCGCCACGTCACGCTCGCAACAAACTGTTGTACGCTGGCGCATAATATGAGTATGTGTGGGCTGCCAGTATGGAAATTGCTTCACATTTCCCTTCTGGATGGAACATAGAATACTGACGTCACTCCAGAGTTATTGGAAATTTAGTGCACCGCTGCTAAATACATTTACTCTTCTCTCATTTTTTATCCTAATTATATTTTATAATCAGTAAAAATCATGAAGCTCTTCATTGCGCCATTTGCACCATTATTCTGTCATTTCATTCCTCTTAGTTCCAATCTTCTTCCTTAATAGGACAAACCAAGCTTAACACAGATAAAGAAAAACTCCATGCCTTCCGCATCACATCTGACCTCGTACTCTCCCACTAAAGAAAACATACATTTTCCTAAACCCCTTACTACCGCTTTTAGTAAACTTCATAACACCGAGTTCCATATCAGATGCCCACTTACCTCTGAGTTAAGTCTTCAAAGACTTCCTCTAACTTCAAGGTCGTGTTACGTGCACGTGTTTCTACCATAATTCTACGGTGACGAATTTTTACCCCTTCTCAGAACGCACAAGCTAGAGGAACGCCTCTCTTTCCCGGATGCCAGGAACTGCTTGCTCGCAACTACGTACTCTATGAGGAGGCCGTCTGCGCCATTCTCAGCCTGAGATAGCGCCATCTAAAAATTTCAAACATCGTCAGGACAACGCCCTTCAAATTAATGATATGAAGAACGTGACAAACCTACGTGAGAATTCCATTTGGCGAGTTTCATACAGGATATTGTTTCAACAGTTAATTGGAAACACTGACAAACTACGTCTTAAAATTTTTTTTACCTGCAGAGAGAATGGAACCGCTTGTCGCAGCACAGGCATTTGTAAGAATTAAACTGAAGGGTAAATCTACCAAATTTTCTGGCACTAGGTATAACATATTTCGCTGTTCGCATTTCATAATGCAGCTATTGCCAGAGAACTATTAAATATAGCCATGCAAGATATATACATAACGTCGTGGCAAATTGAGTGTAGCACCGCCTAATACGATAAGCCACGAAATTTTATTGAATTTCCATATAGAAGGTTTGTAACTTCAGAACACACTTAGCTTAATTATCACTTTTATGACAGTACTGTTTGGCAAGTGGGATTTCTCTCAAAACTTCTGTCGTTAAATTATAACGCTTTATGGACAGCAAGAAGCAATAGATATTACGTATTTGTGAAGATATATTGTAGAGTATACACACCTATATATCATTTCACTCAGAATTTAGTTTTTGATAGAGATGTAAACAGCGTGATACATACATGCAGCACAAACAATGGAGCCCCTCTTTGCAGACAGACGATTGGCCCTGCAATTGACTGTCAGCGTGAAACTTCGTAACTTGTACTTGCAGATGAACCCATTCGGTACGAGTATCTCTTCTCTTCATGCTACTCCCGAGGTGGAATGGATACTGAAGCAGGTCAGTTTCTTTATAACAACATGTACATTATCTAGTGTGTTTTAATCCGAAGAGCTGTCAGTTTAAAGAAAGACAACTTCTCAAAATTAAAACACAAAGTATGAGTGATACGAGACGTAAGACGGAGGTCGTAAGAGTGTCGTAAAAAATTTACGTAAAGGGCATATCTCCTCAGTTATCACACGCAACAAGACTGTAAGATACACGCATACAGAATTTTATTTTGCAAAATGTAAATGGTACAGACAGCTGAGAAGACCTAGTCATAGATGGAAATTATTACTAAATTTGATTAAAGACACAGGAATTGGACGGGATTCATCGCCTGATTACAGGGCTCTTGCCAACAAGGTAATGAAATTTTACGTTCCATAAAGGGCAGAGACTGCCAGCTTCCCAAATAGGATTTTATTCTGTGGAATTGGTGAGGTAGATGCAACGTTTTACACGATTATCTGATGTGCAGAACTTCTCGCGTGGAATTAACACACGGGAACCACAGCCCATAAAAACGAACGACGAATGATTACGACAATCACGACGTTTAAACTTTATGCATAACAATGGCGCCAAGCCGTTTAATTACAGTATTACACCGTTTGGTGAGATTTCTCTTGTTGTGATGACATCAATGATTCTGTTCACGTCACAGTTATCGTGTCTAAAGTCTAATGGACCTTTCCTTAGAAACACTTCATTCTGTCTTTATTATTAATGGTAAAGCAAGTCGAAGGAAGAAGAAAAGCGAATTAATTCCGAACCAGAAACCAAGAAAATGTGGACAAGGGAATGAATAAAAGCAAGACGTAGGTATAGTAAGACTGCTGCAAGGTGTTGTTGGCTAAAAGCATTATGACGGAGTTCCTTGTTCAGATACTAATCTTGTTTGTTTCCAGAAGGATGTTGTTCTACGGACGATTGAATGGGAGGTGAATGTTCGATAAATACGTGAATGAGAATCCACCTTTCCCCATCAATAAAATAAAGAGAAGCCAGCTATAAATACAAAACCGTCACCGGCATGGCACTAAAGCAATGAAACTGTTATTAAAATGTATAGACACAATTACTGCATATTTAGCTAAGACAATATGCACGCGCTACTCTGCCCCATTTTTCATCAGGTTGTATCTTAATCACTGAGACCCAGGTTGTGACGTCACTCGCAAATCAAGCTCTGTTTTAATCATGAAACCCCTGTCCCCATTCACACCAAGGCTGCATGGTCACTCACAAACCACGTCATAACCGGGGCAGCCTGGGTGTGACCCAGATAATCACTCCACCACACCATGGTAGAATTCATAGTAGGAAAAAAACCCATTACAATATTTAAGATTCCCAGGGCGGTGACAACACTTATTTTGTTCTTCTGGTTTGCATTATCTCGTAGTCTGGAATGCAGTTATTAAAGTTTAGAGGAAGACATATCCTCCAAGATACGACACTAATCCTATATGACAACCCTACAGCAAAGTAAGATGGTCGCGTGTGTAGCATTCATGATGACAGACCACAGAACCCACACCTCCAGAAAATAGCTGATTTTAATTTATCGATTTAGGTCATGACATAACTCGGGTTGCCTGTATTCTCACGGCAGAGCCTCGATTTCAAACCCGGCTGATGCCACGTGCGGTGGACGAAGCAGTACTGTATCAGATTTCCTTGCTATTCACAATCCACGATTGCTCTGCACCCACCTGTCACCGTGCGATAGCCCTGAACAGGTATCGCACTATAAAACCGTCGGTTTGAAAGTCGGGAACTTGACTTCTCACCCGGTGCTACCTGTCTGGTCTCTTACACTTCAAGGACTTACTCGTATCATAACATGAAGTTGAAATTAACCAAACAACTAATAAACCGTATTTTAAGCAGTACCTTAAATATTTGTAACTTAAACACCATCAAACCCACATATACTACGTAACTTACTAGTATATCTTGTTTATATATATATATCCGACATGTTTCTGTCAAGCTCCACTGCTCCCAGGGCAGTTATATATGAAAAACAAAAATAACGATAGAGACTATTTACGCAGTTGTGGTTGCTGTAAAACATACGTATACATACTGCTTCTCAACTGAACCCACCTGCAGCAAAAGTTACATACAAACCCCTAAAAAACTGCACAGAATATTAGTTCAAATGGTTTTAATTACGGATAAATATGCATAGACAAGCCCGTATTTTATACATAGCCACAAAGTATGCAGTCTGTCAGAAGCAACACTTCGGTTTCGCATGTATGTTTGCTCTGAGCACGGCCGGGCTCGATTGAAATATGTCGGCTATATAAATAACGTGCACGTATTAAAATACTTAACTTACGTGTAACATCGACGGTGTGTACGTTAGTAATATCAGCTACACGGTACGCGATAACATATGTGTAACGTTATTACCCTAAGCTTTGACTCGAGAGAAAAAAAAACAGAACGAATATCCCAATCACAGCATCGAAAACATAATTCATTTCCACAAAGGGCAAGGACACACCTGGAACTAAGATACCTGTACTCACCCCCTTACTGCTGGTAGTACTAGTAGCATTAGACAGTTCATTCAAAATCCCGGTTAAGCGGAAAGTTCCGAGTTTGAAATACTGACACTGTTCTTGCCAGCCACTCTTAATTGTCAACGTCCGTTAAGAATGGTCCTGAAATTCTCACTATCGACACTTCATCTTTCACAGATAAGCAGCCGGACTGTAACACACTTCCCAGGGATCGGGCAGAGAGGCGTGACTCTCTTACTTGTTGACAAGCAGAAGGGTAGTCTTAAAACTTAACTTCGCAACTCTGTGACCGGCCAAGTGATGGCCCAGATGTGATAATGTCCTGCCTGCTCAGAGCTATAGTACAACTCAAAGATCGACGGTAGAATAATGATTAACAGTGAAAGAAATAATACAGTAAGGCGAAAATATCTGCAGAAATAATCATTTCTTCACCACAAATCTCAGACGAAATCACCAACATCTGAACCCGAGGCTCTGGCATGTAAAGCAAGCGTTGAACTTCCCGATCAATCTATTGCCTACGCTTAGTCTTAGCTTTAATACATATGCTTATATCCCCAATTCTTATCAACAAATTAAAACATCGCATGTAGTTTCAAACGCCAACACACCCAGAACAGTGTGTGACGTCCCAACCTGCAAACGGACGTGGCTCTGTACTAAGAAACTCTGTTCTAGGTTCGCGATACCTTCGATCCGAAGTGTTGGCGACAGAGCAAGAAGTTCCGTTTAACTGCTGCCTGTGGCTTCAGCAACATAACATAAACAAGAGCAGAACACAGCTGACAGCTTCTCACGACAGCAACCCGCCCTCCGCTTGTGACGCCACCACCGCTCCACTGCGTTCCACCCCGACATTTGAACTTCAACCTTCAGCTAAGCAAGTAGGAAGACACCAGCCAACTACACTGAACAAGCGAAAGCGGAAGCAGATTAAAGAAAGGGCCGAGAAATAGCAGGTGGCATCTATGGGAGGGGTGGAGAGAACAAGTGAAAATGGTATGGTACACAGTTCATCACTGCGTTGCTTCAAGTGCAGCAGATACGAGAACTCTAAACCCAACCGAAATACTGAATATTTAATACTGACCAGAAAACCTCACGGTGTACTAAAATGTATCCTAACTTTCTGCAAGACTCTTTGTGTCATATCTGCCTTAAATATGAAACTGACTGCGGAGTTCCTTCGTTGTAACGCTTGTGGGAATATTACACATTATGAAAATATTCATGCACGTTTAGAACGAAAGGATCAGTGTTTTTCTTAATATACTAAATTGGAATGTGCAGAATGGGAGCATCTTCAGAAACCACGAAAAAATTCCTACGACTGCAGACAGCCTACGTAGTGTATTACACGATCACTAAAAATTTAAACGTAACTTTAAATTCAATATTTTTCCAAGTCCAAATGCTAAAAACGAAACCGCTCTAACTAAAGAAGGACATGAACTATTTATGCGGAAATTACATTAAAAATTCAAGTCTTCTGGGATGTCGAGGCGTATCGAGTGCCAAAGAGTTACCGACGTTTCACAGCAGGTTTCCTTCTTCAAGGCCGAACACACTCAGGCAGTACTAAACTCCGAAGCTTCAGTAATTATTTACCAGTCGACACGGCGTAACGTCTCAGAAGACTTCAGTGTTCATCAGTACTGTTGTCAGACCCTTAAATTTCACATGGACATTATATTACTTAACGGTGTTAATGCTCGTACTTCAATGGAAAATTACCAACAAAATTCGCATTAAGTTTTATTTCTCTATTTAACGCTAATTCACTCCTACATGTTTCGGCCCTTCTGGGCCACCGTCAGGGAGATTCTGAAGTAGTACATTATATCGCCGCGGTAGATGGTTGTTCTATTGCAGCAGGTTTTTTAGTTGTCCATACTTGTAACCTGTGGGCGTGTGTGTGTGTGTGCGCGTGCGTGTTCTTGGCTGGCTGAAGTCTGACTACAACCAGCCAAGAACACATACACATGCACGCACGCAAGTTACAAATATGGGCAACTAAAAAAGCAGCCACAATAGGACAACCATACACCGCGGCGATGTAGTGTACTACTTGAAAATCTCCCTGAGAATGGCCCAGAAGGGCCGAAACATGTAGGAGTGAATCAGCATAAAATAGAAAATGAAATTTAATGTGCGTTTTGTTGGAGATTTTTCCATTGTTTTTATGATCTAATGCACGGAGTTGAAAACCATTAACCTCGTACTTCAGTTTTAAAGAAAACTGTTTTTTTTTTCTATCTGTTCGGTTTCAAGGGTCTGCCTGTATGAAGTAACCGCGGGACTTCCCGGTGGTTTCTGTACCAGCATAGTAATTATTTCAAAATGCTCAGAGATCATAACAACTGTCACCAGTAATCTGAATACTTAAGAAATATCAGAATCTGCCAATTGAGAACGGATTAGGCGCAGGCTTGACCACAGCCAGGTATTGAAATAAGTTATACTTGAGATCTATGTAAAGCCGTGCCCTAGCGCAGGTGATAATCGCCGGTCTCACACAGCGGAGGACCAGGTTCAGTCCCAGAAAAATTCATGTGGCATTTGTGGTGGTAAAAATGGCATCCGGACGGGTCATTCACCGAGTATTTCGGTTTGCTCAAGCTAAGTTCCATTCGACTAGAGCTCCATATTCAGTGCACTGTCATCAGGGCTATGGACAAAGGACCATCATAGGACGCAGATCCACACAGACCCAGTCTCAACGGCGACAAGAACAAAAACGTAAAGCATATATCAAATTACATAAGACAGTGAACACTGCCCAATATGGTACTGGTATAACAATCCCTTGTAAGGTCACCGTGTTAAACATCGCTACCTTATTACCTCATTCATTACTTAAAACCTGCAATGTTCGGCACATCTTTGCCGGTTGAATAAACTCCATACCTGAAGTCAGACAGCAATTATATCCTTCGGACTCTACAACAGTGGGACACAGAAAAGCTAATCCTCTCATTTCAACGTACATCCTCCTCAGTATGCCTACGTTTTAATGTGTAAAAAATATAAGTGGGGTATTTCTAAACGTCGGCTGTTTTAACATAGCATTTATTAACCGTGATTTCAGGCTTCGGCCGCGATGCTGATGAGATCTGCACTCTTCTGGGGTATAAGGCAGCGTCGAGTGGTAATCCTTTACCGACGTTTTGGGACAACGTGTCGGTCCCATCTTCAAGGGTAAAGATGTCCAAGACTTGGGCTTCTTGACCCTTGATGATGGGACCGATACGTTGTACCGAAACGTCAGTAAAGGACTACCGCGCGAGGCTATGTTATACCTCAGAAGAGCGCAGATTTCATAGTATTTATTGCCTAATATATATCTACTCAATTGGGCCTACATAGATGAATGCGGGGAAAACTACTTTCCCATGTTTTGAAGTACGTTCGCAGAACTGCGAGAAGGGACTATTAGCTTCATCATATCTGCGTGCCTGCCTGTCGGTCCGTCCGTCAGTCCGACCATCAGTCTGTCTGTCCGTCAGTCCACATGGAAGAACTCGGCTCCCACTGGAAGGATTTTAATTAAATTTGGTATTTGCGTATTTTTCGAAATTATGCCCAGAAAACTCAAGTCTCATTGACATCTGAGAAGAGTGATGCCTACTTTACACGAAGACGTGTGTACGTTTATGGTAGTATCTCGCTGAATTAGTGGTCGCGCGGTCTAAATCATGAGTCTGCGGCTTCTCTCTTGCTGGGATTGCCGGTTCGAATCCTGCTGGGGACATGGATGTCTTTTACGTGTGTTGTGTTGTCAGGTAGAAGTCTCAGCGTCGGGCTAATCACTCTGCCAGCGAAGCCCTAATGATTGCGGTGTGTAACTGAATGTGAGGATTTAGCCTCGATAATGAGGCCCTGGCCTATTAGGGGCTGTTGCGCCATGGGAGGGTACGGGGCAATCTCTCTAAACTCTTCTTACGCGAACGCACCTCAATGTTAAGTTACAGGTGCATTGCCCGTCCTGTGTGCACTGCAGTTAACTGCGTTATGGCTCTAGGTGCAATACACAGCCATCGTTCAAATCCAATTCTCCACGCCAGGAAACTGTATTTTAGAACACGAGTTGTCTTTATCGGCCCCAAGATGCGTTTGTTTAGATGAAGGCCCATTTAAAACTCTGCAGTCTGAATGACAAAGAAGTCTTGTGTTCGCAGATGTTGTCAACGGCCTTCGCCATGCTCACTAACCTGGCTGTTGACGGAAATATCTATTAATTCACATGGGCTGTGGAAATTTCCTGAGCTACTGTTTGACGCCAAGGTAAGAAAGGTAGTGGTGAATACTGAGACTGCGGAAAAAATTTTTCCTTAGTAATTGCGAATTGCATAATTTGGAAAGATATTTTTACGACTTTAAATTGAAGCACTTCGTGTCACATACGTAATATTAAATTTCATTTTGGGGACCCACATCACCATTTATTTGAACGCGGAGGAATTGCAAGAAATACTGTGTTTATTTGGCCGGTTGCATGGTCTACACTCAACCAGACTTCTGGCCAGCAGCACGGCAAACAAAATAATATGGAAGTCCCTTAAGTCTCCATAATAGTACGTTTACTGGCGTTTCTGAAATTAGACCCCGGGCAGAATTACAAATGTAGAGGTGCCAAATGCTACCCGCGAGCCTCATTCTGTGAACCGCTGGTCTAAATAACTAATGTAAAATTGAGTAAGGTCCAAAGGTAAGTGACGCTTGGAGTTCCATGTCCTGCAGCCAGATGGCAGGACAACTATGAGAAAGTTGGAGTTCCACAAACAGCCGCTAGATGTCAGGAGACGTAAACACAGAGAACTGTGTTTTCTGCGCGGTACGGCCTGAGCCTCTACTACAATTCAGTTTTATTTACATGTTTTGTATCGATCTCGGAACAAACCGCGATTGTTTCCCATACAGCATTAACTGATGGATTTTTAAAACGCCGTCGGTGTGTGTTTACTGCGCGGCACGGCCTGAGCCTGTACTACAATTCGGTTTTATTTACATGTTTTGTATCGATCTCGGAACAAACCGCGATTGTATCCCATACAGCATTAACTGATGGATTTTTAAAACACTACTGTCGGGGTGTGTTTACTTCGCGGTACGGACTGAACTTGTAATAATTCAGCTCTACGTGTTTTGTATGGATCTCGGAACAAACCGCGATTGTTTCCCGTACAGCATTAACTTACTGATATTTAAAGCACTGTCGATTGTGTTTACTGTGCGGTACGGACTGAGTCTGTAATATAATTCAGCTTTACTTAAATGTTTTGCACGGGCCTCGGAAAAAAACACGATTTTTTCCCATGCAGCATTAACTGATCGATTATTAAAACCGGGATGGGGTGTTTACTGCGCGCTACGAAGTAAGCCTGTAATATATAATTCGGCATAATCTCAATCTTTAAATGGTTAATGACAAAGATATAAAATAGGAAAGAAAATTCGTAAACAATGTTCTCTTTGGTGTAACCTACGATTTAAGGTCGTACCATGGCTCAGGCGGTTAGCCGCCGGCCTCCCAATGCGGATGTCCGAGTTCGATCCCGGGTAATTCCAAGTGGGATTTGTGGTGGGCAAAGTGGCACTGGGACAGGTTTTCCCCGAATATTTCGGCCTTCCCCTGTCAATTTCGTCCCATCGCTGCTCCATGACCAGGAAAATTACAATAATAATAATAATAATAATAATAATAATAAGCTTCATCCTAAGGTTGCACAAGAATACTTAAGGTTAAGTTGCGTCCGTAGCGTCTCCCGCGGGGTTCTTCTCTCAAAAAAAAACTTAAATCATGATATGGGATTTTATGGTGTGGCTTTTCCTTCAAATTCTTCAACCTTTTGCCTACTGCAAGCAGTAAGCCCATCTTATATACAATGTAGCATTGTCAGTCTCTGTTACACTCCCACATTGAAGTGTCATGCACCGCCACAAAATGGTAGGAAAAGACAAGACACAGAACTTAGTTTGACGGACGCGCGGATGGTGTGTAACAGACACGACTAATTGGGGTTGCCACGTTAACTACGTAAAGGTTCGCCCGGCACGAACACGACAGTATAATATACACACACACACATTATTCGGGTTTTCACGATAACCGCAGGCACCACTACGAAACTATAAGACACAGGAATATACATTCTTCATGTTTCCATGGTAACTATGTAAATGGGTGTGCCTTGCCTGCCCACATCGCGAGGCTTCCGTGGTAACTACGGAAAAGCGTGTACCTTGCTTGTCCGGATCGCGGAGTTTCCGCAATAACTGCGTACATGAAGTGTTCCTTGCAGCCACGAGTCGCGAGGTTTCAAATGTAACTAAGTAAATGGGTGTCTTCCCTGTTCGGGTCCTGGGCTTTCCACAGTAACTGCGTACATGAAGTGTGCCTAGGATTCACGGGTCGCGGGGTTTCCACGGTAAATACGTAAATGGGTGTTCCAAGCCTGCCGGGGTCGCCGGGCACCAGCAGACTAGTTGTTTAAAAATTCAATTCCAAACTCGCAGAGAAAGTATTGAGTTTCCATTACGAAAAGAAAGCAACACACAATATTGTTTAGAAAAGTGACCGCTCTGTATGGTAAGCATCATATAAAGTAGCCTACATAAATACACTCCTACAGAAAAATGCAGAGGTTCTGGTCGTTAAAGTAGGCGGTACATGTAACACCCAACGTGCATTAAACTTTTAAAGACAAAGCGTGTCTGTTTTATATGACTCGGTGCGTACCGCGTTGTAAACACTCTCCACCACGGTTATAAAAACCAATCTGTTACTGTTGTATAAGGCAAAACTTACTGTTTGTTCTGAGATTCACGCAAAACACATAAAAGCAATGTGAGCACCATGTAGAATTTTTTAATGTTACATCTAATGGTAAATGTAAAAATAACTCTCGGGCTAGCTACGTGTATTGTGAATACTTTAAATATGCTTGTCATTTCCACTAGTCCCGCTTCAGATTTCTGAATGACATTTCTGCTTCTGACTTCTTGTGAAATGAAGTGATTTTCTCAGCTCTAGCTTATAGCGTTACAAACGTACAGCTTTAATGCCTTTCGGTTGCTGAATTCAGTTCGTATTTGTGACGTTAAATAAACAACCAAGAAGAAATTCTGCTGCTTTTACAGGCGCTTTGAACAGAACGCAAAATTACGAACATTAAGTTATCAAACACCATTCCATATCTAACTTTACTGGATTAGACCATCATAATCAAAGCCTTATTTTTACTACCTCAGATATTGTGAATTTTAGTGATGGTATAGCAGTTATTTCATCTTTATTAAGAATTCACTTCACGTGCGAAGTATGAAGTTACGTACCGCATGTAAGAAACATACTTTGTTCAGAATGGCCAGGAAGTCACAGAAAGTGTGAAACGCTTTCTGTTTTACATTGCCTAGGCATCCCATGCTACAAGGAAGTATTCTGAAGCCGCCAAACCACCAATGCATGTTGTGTACTTTATTGTGGCAATATGATGGTTGTGTTTGAAAGTATTTAAATCCCTCTTTGTTGCATATTAACACAGCATGTTAATAAAACATAAAACTTATAACTTCCAGTGCTAGCACTGACAAAGGCAAAGTGTCAATACTAGCTCAATACGTGAAGCAAATCTGATTTAATGTTAACATAAGCTAACACAAAGATAACCAAAGCAAACAGAACATGATTTTCGCTAACCTAAGAAAGCTAAACCAAAATACGCTAAAATGAGCTAATCTTACCTCAGTTAAGCAACGCTAAATAAATACAAAGTAACTAAATAACTACTTAATTCCATGGAGCAGAGTCCTTTCTGAGCAGAAAACAGGTCCTCAGCTAGTCAAGAAATTCCCCACATGATATGGTACCCGATTGTTCACTACCGCATTCACAAGCGCCCACCACTTGTCCCTACCCTGTGCCACACCAATCCAGTCTCTGTCCCATTCCACTTCTTGATGGTCAGTATTATTAATATTATGCTCCAATCTCACCTAGGTCTTCTGAGTGCCCCTTTTGCCTCAGGTATTTTCCCTGTATGAACCTCTCCTTTTTCCCATACGTGCCACATGCCCCGCCTATCTCATTCTTCTTGATTTGATCCGCTAATAATATTTGGTGAGGAGGACAGATCATGAAGTGCCTAACTTAATTTAACAGAATAAAATTTACCGTTTTCAATCCATCACATTTTCAGAAAATATCAAACCTCTGTCTGTGTTATAGTAATTACCAACACTCTATTTGCAGTTGCATCACTTAATCACACTTCATGAGTAATAACAGCGCGCAAATCACACTTTTTAATAATTATTTTAATTATTTTTGTCTCACCTAAATATGTCTAGGTATTCTATGAAAGACAAAGAATTACTTACACTGTTCATAAAAAATTACAACCACCAGAGGCAAAGTAGATCGACAAAGAAAAACATGGACAGACTAACACGGAACAGGATGAAAGGAAAATGGAATGGCTTACAGCATATTTATCTTGCTGACGATGATAATGATGAGTCAAGAGAATAACAAATGAATAATTAACCCTTTAAAGACAAAGCCTGTCTGTTTTATATCAGGACTCAGTGCGTACCGCGCTGTAAACTCTCTCCACTTCCGTTATAAAAACTAATATCTTAATGTTGTGTAAAGCAAAAGTTTCTGTTTGTTCTGAGATCCACGCAAAATAAATAAACGCAATGTGGGCACCATGTAGAAATTTCGAATGTTAAACCTGGTGGTACGTCAAGCTACCGCTAGGCTTTAAAAGGTTAAAGAGGGTTAAGGTAGGGACAGGGACCGTTATAGCTAATTGACGGTCTCTGTCCAAACATCTAGAGTATCTATGTCACAATGGAACGTCTCACGTAAGGAAAAGGTTTAATTTCACACTTCTTCTGAAACTTTCAGGCATGGTGCACGGAGTCTACGAATTGTACGCGAACACTGGGAATAATTTTCCAAATATCACCTCTATATTTCCAAGCAAACAGAATCAACCCAAGGTCATATGAAGTATAGTTGGAACCTTACTTACAATAAAACTATCACTGTATAAAATGCAGCTTCAGAATCCCGAAGTGCCTTACTTAATGTAAATAGAATGGTTACAGCTCATTCTGTCATTCAAATTTTCACTGAGAACTTTCAGCACTGCCCAGTTCTCTCCTGATAAAAAACTTCCTTCGTGAATTAAGAAGTAAGTTCACAGACTTTCTGTTTAAACTCTGGTAAACACAGTAAATGTTTCCGGTCTTCTTACAGGCTTCTGCTTACCGACAACACCTTTATTATTTTCCATCACGCTCCAGATTTCTTAAATTTGCTAACAAATATGATAAATGGAGACGTGCTTGGTGCCGTCCTGCACGCCAATTTCAACCGATTCGCGCTGAACCGCGGTAACGCTACCAGTCTGGCAACATCTCTTTTCTAGAAGCACAAGATATTCTTCCACTTCTCACGCCATCTTTAACCATTGCTGCTTCGTAACATTGCCACCAGGGGAAACACAAATACAATAATCTTTTCTATGTAGTCAGGTTATGACACGCAATTAAATTTGGAGATTTTTTAAAAGGAGCTTGTATTTCCTGGCCTGCTGGTAGCTCATGGATACGTTAATATTAACACTAGCACTTTCTGTTCTGCATAACCCTCTGAAGAAATAACAAGACAGGAAATGCGCGTTAAAATTAACCCTTTAAAGACGAAGCCTATCTCATACATAAGGACTCAGTGCGTACCGCGCTGTAAACACTCTCCACTTCGGTTATAAAAACCAGTCTCTTAATGTTTTATAAGGCAAAAGTTGCTGTTTGTTCTGAGATCCGTACAAAACACATAAACGCAATGTGGGCACCACGTAGAATTTTTTAATGTTAAACCTGGTGGTACGTAAAGTTACCGCTAGGCTTTAAAAGGTTAATATTGTGGCGCTTTAGCATAATGTTTGTGCCTGCTCGGCTATCGTAACATCCTGATGCCATTTCACTCCAAGACCGTGACTTTGTGGCGATTTAATGTTGCCGGCAACAACAAAACGTACTTAGTTTTTCACGTGAATTGTCCGATATTTTGCCTTATTTTAGCCAAATTTGGGTTTTCTAGACAGATTTTCATATATTTCCCAGTACCAAATTTCGTGTAAATCTGTCCAGTGACAGTCGCGCTGATATATGTAGACGGAAAGGCGGCCCAACAGAGGGACAGACAGATATCACGACAAAGGCAATGTACGTTTTCCACGACTCTGTGAATGCGCCTAAGAATTCTATGCCAAATCACAGACAAGACAGTCCTCCTCTGCATGAGGAACCCAGCTGCATAGTGTTGTGTAGACAAATAATTGGCACTTAATGCGAGAATCATAGAAACACAGAGAAAGCGTACAGCGTGGCAGAGATCAAAGTTCCTTAACGCTATAGCATGTATAATTACCAGACTACAGATGTTACACATGAAATGTGAGTCGAACCAAGCATACATATTTAATTGTAAATAATGCTTGGTACTCTGGGTAACAACTAATTGCTACTGTCAACACATTTCCTTAACGTATGCCACGAAAGGACGAAATTCTGGAAAACAAAGTAAAAAAATTAAAGGAGTGGTGTTTTGGAGAAGGAGGAAGCAATGCAGTCATATTTTTGTCTTCCAAGGTTTATATCCTCGAGCAAACCTATTACAGCCTATTACAAGTTCCTAATATAATCCGTGCGTTTATTTTTCTGTTAGAAATTCTTGCAGGAAGAGCACAGTGACGACAAAGTAACATAAAAGAAAGAACGATAATAAAATGGAAATATGAAAATTTTGCGTGGAGATAAGAGTATTTAAAAATTAAGCTGGAACCCGTATAGCTTAGGGGAAACAGAAAAACAAGCCCTTGGGAAATACAGTTGTATCGTCTGTCCCCTCTAACAGAACTAAAATTCGTTTACCTTTATTTTGAAGTTGGAAAGTTTGAAACTTGCGTCACACCAAAGTTTTTGTAACTCTGTCCAAGTTTATTTTCTTCCTTTCGCTAGGTGCTTTACTACAGCTGCAAACAATTTCACAACATTTCGAGTGACAGGCTGGAACTAGACACGCTTGTTAACGCCTATGCATGAGCCTCAATATTTCCTTTCTGCACTTAAGCTGGACTGCAACACGAACTTTGATCCGAATAGTGTAACATGTTTCATCGTTATTTCAAAGAAATGTACGAGAACAATGTTTACATGATCTTGCGTGTCGCCCGTGTTTACTCATTTGTTTTACCAATCATTACTAAACAACTTAAGCAACGTAACATTATTTTAAGGTCGTGTTCACATCTTTAGGTTGATTCTCGATTAAAAAAAGGCTCCGCGCACATAACTGTCCGCTAACATGGAAGACGTCAAAAGAAACATAATGCCAAATGATAGAAAAATTTATCTTAAAATTTCCGAATTGCCACCGTGCAGTCTGGTAGGTGGGTACTAACGTTTCGAAGAAACTTACTGCCTGAACCTTTAGGGAAAATGGTGGATACAATATCCTTGCCCATATAACGGTACCAGATTACCAGAGAAGAAGCTGCCAAAACCCACAAGACTACACTAAGGATGTTCAACCCCCTGAGAACTCTAAAAAACACACCCAGGCTCCACTGAAGACCAGGGGCTCTTTCACCTGCGTTAGAGCGGCCGAGGCGTGAGGCTGACCATCACCTCCATCTAGAGATTTGAAAATGTTATGAGCTAAAAAAAACCTTTTTCAAATGCACGTACCTTCATGGCCTGCACAAGGACCATTTCATCCCACAACATACCAAGGAAGCCGCTTCAGCAGTTCTTGAGACGTTACATGCAAACAGACACGCATCGACGCTCGCAACGGCACTTTCACAGCCGTTCATTACTTGAGTGCTAAACTTTCCAAACCTCTACGTGAAAAGCCGATTTTCCATCAGACTAAACCTTCTCAGTTCTTAAACGTGCACACAAACAATATTGCACAGAGCAATTATGATACCGCAATGCCATCACTGCGTGCAATTATAATGCAACACATAATTGCTGCGAGAACACACACACATATACACATATATACATTGCAAATTATCGACTTTCATTATATATATACCTCATAAAAGTAGATAATTTGCAATATATTTTGCTGAAATGTTCAGTGAACCGAGATCAAACTTACTGCACCCTGGGAACGGTGGGCATGGTGGGACCCGTATTGTAGCCGTAGATCGATTAATACAGTCCATAGACCGATCGCATGAATTGCGGGTGTGCTGGTGAACTGATGAGCACCATTGTCCTAGACAGAATTAGCGTAGGAGGATAGTCTTTGTTTATTTTTCTTACGATATTAATATGCTGCACTACGATAGGTGGAACAGTTGACTCCCATCCTCCAAATTTTGTAAAATAAATTTCCGCAAATCATTTTAGGCAGCGATATATGAGTTCAGTTTCTGATCTACTTCAACGCCTGTGTTGCTCGAATTATACATATAATGGCTAAATTATAGCTAATACACATATGCTAAGTTCGTGGAAATATTACGCATCGTATCACATCAAAATACATCCAATAAGAAGCAACGGTTGATAGCTTAATCTGGTGTTAATAGCGATCATTAAAGGACAAAGTGAAGATTGTAAGTCCAGTACTAATGGCTAAATTAAACAGACAGTTTTAACTAAACGAGACCTCAATATGATCAACTTCACTCAGAGTACTATAAGTTTTAATTTGCGAATTGCGTGAACATTTCCGTCCACATTACAGTGCACAATTCTGTTATATAATTTCATGTTTGCGTTCCTTATGAATTTTTAGTCGCTTTTCGCAAAATTGCGAAAAGCGACTGTTAGCTTCTTCATGTCTGTTTGTCTGTCTGTCTGTCTGTCCGTCTGCATGGAAGAACTCGCCTCCCACTGGACGGATTTTCACGAAATTTTATATCTGAGGATTCATTAAAATCTTTATTGAAATCTGAAAGAGTAACTGATACTTTACATGAACACCTACGCATATGTGTGATAACATCTGCTGATTTCTTCTTACATTGAGGAACGTTTCAGACATAAGTTATAGAGAACATAAGCGCACATATTTTATGTTCAGAAATGTTTTCTCGAAAATCATACCGTTTATGAGATAATTTGAAGAAATATGGTATGGCCGAACAGGCTGCAAATGAAAATATAATAAAAAGCACGCGCTTTGCATGCTGGACAGCTAAGACTACAGACACACACTCAGCATATGTAATACTCATTGTTTTTCCATACCAACAATGGTTACATGACGGTGTCTCAATGTTACATTATACGTACAGTGCCTAACTTGTTAAAAATATAACGTAGCATCCAGTATTGATGTAAGCTAAATGCGTAATATAAGACCGCTCTGATAGTTTACTGTTGTACTAGTGGTGTGTTATTTAGAGTTCGTAGTACTAATGGACTCAGTCTCAATCTAGTCATACCAGTTCAATGGTGTATTGCGCTTTAAACCAAATTAACCCTTTAAAGAGGAAGCGTATCTGTTTTATATAAGGACTCAGTGCGTACCGCGCTGTAAACACTCTCCACTTCGGTTATAAAAACCAATCTCTTAATGTTTTATAAGGCAAAAGTTGCTGTTTGTTCTGAGACCCGTACAAAACACACAAACGCAATGTGGGCACCATGTAGAATTTTTTAATATTAAACCTGGTCTTACGTAAAGTTACCGCTAGGCTTTAAAAGGTTAATAGCAAATTGCAAGGTCACGAATGAACATATACCAAATTTCGCTTCTTAGTCACACATGTCTGTTAAAAGTGCTGATCATATAAGGTGACAGCCGAGTTACTTGTAACTGAAGCTTACGCTCAGCTACAGTCGTTTAACTACTTTACGGTAGTTAAATCTTACATGAGAACGTAAAAGTTGTTTTAGAAAGCGAAAAGAAATCCAACGCTATTCTTCAGTTTTAATTTTCTCGGCAGATCGGATTCTTTTGCGTGCTGGTGAAGACGACATTCTAGCGACGTGGTTTATGAGCGTCATTAAAAATATTCAGTAGTCGTAAGGCCTTCCTTCAGCTTCCTTTCTCGTGTTCCAGGAGCATTAATGAAATGACAGGCCACGTCTAATTACGCAGATAACGTCCACTAATTAAAATTCCTTTTCTCTTATGTATCTCCTTCGAAATCTTTGTCATTCTCACTCATTCTTTTTTTTCCCCCCGCCTTTAACTCTTCCACCTTTTATAAAATGAATTTAATGAATGAAAGATACGCAGTGTCTACATAGAGAAAATGCTGTGAAATAACATTTGGTAGCGCGTAATTACAATGAAAATATAATTCAATAGTCTCCTCCACCATCAAAATCCAATCACGGAGAAAATTTTGAAGCCCAGATTTTAAATTACAACCCAGATAGCGAAAGGCTTGTCTAACCTTGTAATTGCTAGTCACTCATTGTCCGCGCCACACGTTATTCCATGCTGTAATCACGCGCCCTTAAATACGAGTATTTCACACGTAGATGTATTAAAAACAATCAACACCTTTATCACATGATGAAGGACATAATTTAAGCATTTTGTTAAGAACTTCTTTGACGTGGGAAAACCCTACTCGATTTACACGTAAGACACAATAAATTCCTCAATGAGTCATGCGTACCACATCTAGTTCTCACAGTCCTTCATAGGTTGCGCCAGATCAGACTGCGGCTTGAGACTTCAGGACAGCCGGTCTGTAGACCTTGATACCTTTTTGGGACCTGCAGAACATGAAACAGCACTGACACCAACTCTATCACGACATCCATCGTATCAAGCAGGCTAGAGTAAGTAGGCGGCGTACGGCATGTACTGGACCGACAAGAAACAAAATTAAATGATCAAATCATGTCTTTTGATATCAATATCAAATTTAATCAAAATCGGTAAGGTGGTACCGGAAAGAAACAGACGGACGGTCATAGCCTCAACTTATGCTTGAAACTTATCACTATCCAGAACCTGTCCATTTTCAAGTGTTTAAAGTGGAATTTAGAAGGCCGCGTATTGTGCACAGGATCGATCCGCGTTCCGAGGCAAAAGAACAGGAGACCTGCACAGCTTGGCCCGACAGACAAGACTGCTTTACACTCTACAACCAGAGCTCTTCCGGCTGAAATTATATATGCTGTTTCCGTCACCTGTTCGTGCTACATACCCCTCCCACTTCGTCCTTATCGAAATCACTCTAGGCCTAATGACACCTGGTGAAGAGTATGAGTTTTTAAGCTCCACTGTATATATTATTAGTGGAAATATTACATACCCTTATCGTCCCATTTTTAAAGTAGATTTAAAATCTCTTCTAGGGACAGGATCGACAGCCGTCCACAGAAAAAAAAACTAAGAGTTGCCGCAGGTTTTAGTAACGCCTTTCATTTCGGGCCCAAAGGAGAAGCGATTTTCCTTGTTCCCTTCCACGACGACTGGAACCAAGCTTTTCCTGAAAAGTTGTGCTTTAATTTTTATTTTAAACACTAAATACTGGACGAAGTCCAAGTGTTGAATAATATCAGTGTGACATAGATTCGTCAAAACACCACAGAATTATACCAAACTTGTACGTTCGTTCAGTTATTTCATTTTACACGCGAGATTTCAGGGATCGGCCGCGGCGTAGCTGAGGTCACCGCTCGTCTGAATGTTGTACGGCATGGACTGGTGATTGTTTACCGACGTTGCCCCGAAACGTCGGTCTTCTTTAACTGCTTAACCCTTGAACATGGGACAGATTTTTTCCTTAAACGTCGGTAACAGGGGACTGACCTGTGCCGTGCAACAACCCAGAAGAGCGAAACCTTCATTTTTCATGTTCTGTGGTTTATCCTGATGCGTCGTGTGAGGTGGAATAAATGTTGTCCTTAACAATATAGATTCGCAAAAAAATCGAAATAGATTCAGTATCTTTGACCGTGAACACTTCATACTAAATTAGCATAAGAAGTGTGTGAGATTCCAAACTAATATTTAGAAAGAAAAAACCGGTTAATGTGTTCCACGTCCGTGCACTATATTATACAAAAAGATGATCCAGCAGGGTCGAAACATGTAGGAGTGTGTTATAATTGATGGGAAAAAACGCTTTGTGCATTCGTTGGTGTTTGAAGTTTTTTTTTTAACAAGCCGGTTAATCTAATCACATCAGCTGCAACATGTGAGTTATGCTTTTTATTCAGTTTTAATTCCTATAAAATTTGTGGAAACAACAGTAGAATACACTGTCGTAGAAAATGTCTTACAAAGCGTGCTGGCAAAGGAGACTTCGTTTCCTAGAATCAGTGCTGAAAGAAAATTAATGTCTTATATACCGCTTGCTTCAAATCGTATCCCCAGAGAAATCATAGCGATTTATATTTGTTGAGCAACAGAGCAACGTGCGTACTGTAATCAAACGAGTATGTCTTGTGTGTGTGTGTGTGTGTGTGTGTGTGTGTGTGTGTGTGTGTGCGTCTGTGTAAATTCCCAAAGTGGGAATTTAAGAGTCAAAAAGGCAAGAGAGAACAGCAAAAGCAATTTATTTTTCATTTTCCATTGCTACACAATGTCTAGTCAGAACTGAACATGTCAAAGCATCTACGTACATGCAAGTCGCATTTTGTCGAAAGAAAAACGGGCAACCTCTTATCATCTCTAATATTGCGCAGGCAGGAAGCCCTTTTGTGTTAAACAAATACCTTACGGCTTTATTCCAGAGTTTTTCCGGTCTCTGTATTTTTTATGTAGTGATGATTTACGTAGACTTAAAAAAGCGACGACGTTCTTTTACAGTGATCACCAGAAATTAAACAATCCTTGAGATATGAAATCTCATGGCATTCCAAATTATGATCACTGTGTTCTGTGATGCAATGTCGTGTAGTTTAGTGGGCAGGTACCAACGTTTCTGTGGTCCTTTCATGTGGCCTGAAGACAGATGCCGCATTCATTCTTCCATGCATTCATTCACTCATTCATTCATTCATTCATTCTTTCATTCATTCCGTAGTGTCTTACGACAGGTCCACAGGCTCTTCCAAAGCCAGTTTTATACAGAATGCGATCTAGTGTTTCCTCTTGGAACTTCCAGCATCCTCTTGCTTCTTTAAGGTTATCCAGTAGTTGCTTACGTCTTCTTTCTCGTTTTCACGTCGCTTCTATCCTTCCGTCTATCTTTCCTTCAATAACGCGTTTTAAAATGCAGTTCTTATGCAATATGTGAGCAATCTAGTTTAGCCTTTCTTCTTTTCATTGTACGTACGATATTCCTTTCCTACTTGACTCTACGTACTATTTCTCCATTTTTCACACGATTGGCCCAACTGATTGTTTCCATCCTTCTCTAGCACCACGTTTCAAAACTTTCCAGGTATTTCTACTTTCCAAATATTCCTCCAAAAGTTTTGTGTTCTACCAAACTACACGACGTCATATTACACCAGACTACAATCTTAATGCACGCTTATCGTTGTTGAATTGAGCTTCTTGTAGTCCGCACACACGATCAGAGCACACAAAGGACTCCAATTTAGCCACCAAGCAACAAATTGTATTCCAGGAATACCGGCTAGTCTATGCTGCACACGCTGCAGCTACTGCAGAAAAATTTCATTGGACTTTGTTCTACTAATTTTCACTTTTAACTCACCGTGCATTTTATATCAGATGAAAAAAGCAACCAACAAATGCACTGTACTTACTTATTCAACTTTTTACTCTGCTTTTCCCCGACATGTTTCGGCGTAGCAAGACGCCATCCTCAGGGGGTCGTATATAATTAAGACATTATTTTCCTCAGGCGATGTTTTCCACACA